>JAVJIF010033315.1:105000-150017 GCA_038442645.1 Agave tequilana | reverse complement strand
TCAACAAAAGCCAGCTGCTCCTTCACCTACGTCTCTTGAAGGTGTAAAAGAGAACAACCAACCATCCTCCAGTTCAGTCCTTGTTACTCTTCTAGGCTTTCCAACATCAAGGTTAGTGAAGTCATGAAACTCATCAAAAACTTCAGCTGGTTTTTTTTTCTCTTGTCATTTTTTTCCTATTTTAATCATAAACATCATGCATGTTTCGTTAATTCTAATGCATATTTCAAATGGGATCAAATTTGGCTCTTGTTTTGTGATTCTATTGTACTATTATTCTTTCATATCTCTGCAAGTTGGGTCATGTTCTTCATTAATTTAATTTACAATTATCTCATCAAGGATAAAAGGGGAAAAAAGATCTTAATTTCATCTGTACTCGCAGCAATCAGTTAGAATTGAGGATCATATATTAATTGTTTTGGAATTAATATATGAATACAAAAACTGCTGTGGTGTTTCTGTAGGGATTTGTCTTGGAATTTTCGACATCTCATGTATTTGAATTCAAATCCATGATCTAAAAATTGCAATCATAATTGTGTATTTAGGATAAAGTCTGGAACATGGATGATGTAATTGATGTTACTGCATTATTAGATATTTAATAAAATGAACAAGGGACTGGTTTACATATAGTTCTATCTTTCATTCGATCCGATTAATCGTTGTATCAATCTCATATTGCATAGTTTCACTGTATTCTATGCGTGCTATGGGGTAATCTATATACTATAACTGATTCTAAAGAGGAATAAAATCACCAGACATCTTATTTCATCTGTGGTATTTTCTTTCTTAGTTTTGAGAAAACTGTATGCATATCTCATCACAACAATAATGAACTAAAGATCGATTTTTTCAGTATTAGCTAGAGTTCTTACAAGACAAGCATGGACACCGTTATCCACAACGGGGATGCCACTGCAGACGTGTCCGTTGGCAAGCCGAAGCTCCGCCAAGTGTAGTTGCCTGCACCTGTAACTGCTCCAACTGTTCCATGAGGGGCACAACCCATTTTGTCGTCCCAATCAACAAATTCAAGCTCCTTGGTGATTCCGAGCAGTTCCTGACCACCTACACCTTTGCACTCACTCGGCAAAGCACATCTTTTGCAAGGTATGCGGCATAACCTCCTTCTACATGCAGATGAAATCTGATAGAGTCGCGATAGTACTAAAATGCGTTGATCCTGGTACACTTCAACATTATGAAATCAAGCATTTTGATGGGAAGAATCTGCTTTAATTGTTTGAGGTGCTGAAGAAAGATCACAATCAGCGGTCACAAGCAGATGGAACCTTATGTGGGCAATAAAGTATGCAATGCATACTATATAAAAGTGTATGGAAGGAATTTGCATTCTAATTATCTTATCTCTTATGTATTAAGTATCAACACTCTAATTAATTAGGTTTTGCTGTCGTTGATCAGATGCACCTTGTTCAGTTGTTCTTATAAATTTTGGTATGTTTACATTGACTTTCATAAGACAGGTGTTTACTTATTGAGCATTGATCTATTAGAGATTGTCCTACAGGTTTTACATTTCTGAACTATACAGTGGAACAACCTTACTCTACAGGTGTATATATATATATATTTTTTTTCATTTTTTTATGATACTCAATCTTCTTGCTTATTCATAAGAAATGTTTTTTATCCAATCTTACCATTATTGTTACAGTTTAGTTGCTTCAGAGTCATAAACTATTAAAAAGGATCACACACTACTCTTTATGAGAGAAATTATTTTAGACGGCCTTATAACGTTTCTTTGTTATGATCGATAGCTGAAGGAGGGAAGAACGGTTGATATACTTGACAATTCAGTGCCTGAATTAATAGGGGGCAACAATGGTGTCAGTAAAATTATTCCGCAAAGGCAGTGGCCCTTAACTGTCCTTCTCTGGGAAAGATTTGGTCCTATATTACAACTGTTCATATAACAGATATTGGCATTGATGTATGGATATGTGGACCGAGCATCCATTAGGCAATATCACTTATATACTTGCTTGGCAAGCTTCAAGACAGACGCGTCCCGTTTTTGAACTCAGCAATAGAGTTAGGGCCCCAAAATTCATGCTGGTGCTCGTGACTTCGCATGACAGATTGCTCACAAGGGCTAGCCACTGTGTGCTTCAGTGTAATTGAGGAGGAAGTACGCGTGTTGTGTGTCTCTGTAGCTAAAACAAGAGATCTTCTATGAATCTGGTGCCTGTGTTCTGCATATATGTGGAGTATATGTTGAGTGAATTTGGGAATTACTGGAAGTCCTTGGGGGACCTTAGTCGAGGCAATGCTCATGAGCAAGTTTACTGTCTTCAAATGTGCAAACAGATTTCCTGTTGACAGTTGACAATGCTGCCATATTGAGAAGAGGCTTCTGCTACTCGAGAATCCTTCTCCATGGCATGGAACTTTGAGCTTTACACTCAACAAGATACGAAAAGGAGAACACCAGAGAGATAAATAGATAGCACTAAAAGCATATGATGAACACGGGGGCAGATAAATAGAATCAGAGTCCTGGTCTAAAAAATACGTCACAGTATCCATTTATATGTCTCCAACGGTGATAGCGCACGCATGTTTTACTGAGCTTGATGAGTCTAGTGGACACAGCAAAAGGTTAGAGCACTAATGACTCGAAAGGCCACTCCATCCTATTGCAGGCTCTGGACTCTGGACAGTATTAGAGAGCAAATAGTAGTAAAGAAAGACTCACCTGTCATCGAGACTTGAGTTGGATTTAAGCTAAAAACTTGAGTTAGGATGGCATTACTTGAAGGAGAGAACTAGAAGAAAAAAAAAAAAAAACATAATAAAAGGCCTGGAGAGAGGAGTTACATAGAAAAAGGATTAGACGGAGAAAAACAATTAGAGAGGAAAAGGATTAGAGAAAGAAAGGTTCAGAGGCAGGAGGATCACAGAAAGAGGAGTAAGAGAGAGATTGTAATGAGAAAGGTTGTTAAAGGGTAAAGGGTTAGAAAGAAAAAAAACAATTAGAGGGGAAAAAATGGTAGAGACAAAAAGGACATTGGATAGAGGTTGCGTTTGGCTACGATAGTTAGGGGGATAGGGTTAAAGGATTAACTCTAGAGTTAATCCCTTATTTTACACCAGTTCAAAGGTTTGGTGTAAGAGTAGTGGGGTAAAGCGAATAGATTTTGTCAAAGTGGTTAGTTTACCTCTTACACCGAAACCTATGACTCTTGTTAAAATTTGTTGTTCAACAAGAGTTAGCTTTTTTACACTAGCTAACTCTTGTTGCAAACAAGACTAGAGAAAGGTGCATTTTGGGGGTTTGGGGGGGGGGGGGGGGGGGGGGGGGGTTTTGAGAGAGAAAAATTATGAGAGGGAGGAAGAAATTAGGGCGAGATAAGAAAGAAGGTTAGAGAGAGAGACAGGGAGAGAAATAAAATTTAAGAGAAGTGCCAAAAGAATACCAAACACCTCTCTAGCACTTGTATGCAATGAAGTTAGCAAGTGTCACCTAACACGTGCTAAATCTTGTTCAAAAATATACAAGAGTTTTCTCAAAAAAAAAAATATACAAGAGTTAACATGATTACCTGGAGGCTAATGACAATATTGACAATTTTTGAGTACTTATATAAAGAGTGGTTTAAGATTCTAACATCGGACTCATTATTGGTGCTGTTAGGTTTTACATATACATCTGATGTGACTCCATAAAACCTCACGGAACATTGTGATGCTTTCTGGAAGAAAGTCTAGCACTATGAATTTTGCCAAACAAAGGGTAAAACACAACAATACATCTCTCATGGGAAAGAGAGGAACTGTCGGATTCTCATCTCTATTGTTACAATGAGAGACCTTTTCAATTAGATATCTTTTAGTGCTCATGATCTGTTGTCCCAAATCAACTTTTTCTTTTTATAAAATTGAAGGAATGAGCCAAACAATAAATAAGGTTGCATACAATATAAGTGTCCAAGAGAATCTTTCTTCGTGTATTTATTTAATGATCTAGATGACTATTTATAAGCATATATGAGAGTGGAATGAAGGGACATGATTACAAGCTGTTAGTCTTGGGCAGACCAAATGATGAGGGTTATATGATTAATGGTGCGAGTTACATGGTGGGAGATACGCAAAGAGATCTATACTTATTATTATTATTGTTGCGCGCGTGACAACAACCCCTCTGAGGAATCCACCAACCAGGCGGAGACTGATGCAGCTGGAGACGTAATCAACACGATAAGAATAGAGAAACAATAGAGAAAAGCAATCAACACAGTATTTAACGAGGTTCGGCAACATGCCTACATCCTCGGGACAAGGGAGGGGCAAGGGAGAGAGAGATTTTATTGATTCAACAATCAATACAAACTAATACAGAGAGAACTTTTCAGGGGATTCCTCGGGATACAATACATGAGGGCTCTATCCCTTATTTATAGCCACAGAGTCCCTAGGTTTTAGGAAACCCCGATTGGATTCGATCCCAAATAGAAAAGGAATCCGAAACCTGAAAGGAAAGTCAAAATGCGTCTGTCGGTCGACCGGCCGACCCATGTCCACGGTCGACTGGGCGGTCGACCGGACCCAAACCGAGAGCAGCCTGCTTTCAGTCGGTTAAACGGGCGGTCGATCGCTGCTTACCACGCTCGACCGGCGGTCGACCCGGCTAACCTTGTGCACGTTGTGCACACCGGTCGACCAGGCGGCCGACCGGTTTTCTCTACCGGTCGACCGGGAGCTTTCCTGGCCTGCTACAATGCGTCGTCTTGCTCCTTGTCTTCCGATCTCTGTGCTACCTTCTTTCATCTCCTCTATCTCCTCTCTCCCTATAATTCTCCACCTCGGTGAAGATTTTTCAAATCTGAACCGATCTCCAACGAACTTCAGTCTATCACTCGGCGAAATCTGATACATGATCTCGGCGAAATCGACACACGATCTCGGCTTACGCGCTCCGGACGAAATCGACACACGATCTCGACGAAATTGACACACGATCTTGGCTTGGAACATTTAGCTCAGCTATCCAACTGGAATGCACCATACATGCCTTCCCTACACTTCACCTTAGGAGAACTTCCATGCATGCCGATCACTGAACGTGTCTCTCACTCAGCAACTTCATGACCTCACGAAGAACTCATCATGAGTCAACACTGACTCTCCAACTGACTGGCTCTCTCCAGTCTACATGTCTTCAACTGACGGTCCAACCAAGTCTGAGTAGAGCACACCGAATATCATTATCGGCTTCAACAACTGGATGCACACCTCTCCTATGCAAGCTTAACCATCTTCTCACTAGAAGATCAACTGTTCATCGAGATCACAATGCTTCACCTCTACGTGAAGTCCAAATCAGCTTCTCGAGAATCCAAACAGCTTCATATAGGTTGCATCACCAAATGTGGCTGCGCCTTTACGGCTGCCTACATACCTTACCCAAGGGATCAAGCCAATCGTAGTTCATTGAAATGAGCTCCATCAAGCTCAAGCACATGTACCTGAATCTTCAGCAGCGAACCAATCTGGCTGAGTTATATGTAACTCATTTACAACTGTAAAAAACTTTACCAATTACTTACAAATTACGGTCAATTACGACAACCATACAGACCCTATTTGTATGTATTATTTAGTGTAGATGCATACAATATAGTTTTTGTTACAAATTTGAAAGAAACTTGTGTTTCTCTTTGCTTAAGGTTTGAGTGCGTCATTTTATGCTTTCATTTTTTCAAACATTGCAGTGGACGCCTCCACACATCACAACAATAGCATGTGCTTGAAAAATCCTTTATTCATGTACACACACAGATTTGAACCAACAACCTCTCACCTTGAACTGGAATGCTGCTTCTGCTTGAGTTCACCTCAGTTGATACCATCCAGAATTTTGTGAAAAGCGGTGCATGTAAGAAGTAACTTAGATAAACCTTTTTCCAATATTTGAAATAGCGTTAAGTGTTAAAACGAAGCCTCGACACTTCTGCGAAGTGAAGCGTTAGTTTCAAGATTTTTATTTTTTATGATAATATATTATCTGTATAAATATATGGCACAAAAAAAACCTAAGTTCATAAAAATGATTCAATATGTGTCTGTTTATCTAATTTAAACAGAAAAAAGGAAATGAAAAGATAAATAAAGTGCAAAGACCGTCAGCAATAAAAGTTCTTGTCTTGTGATTGATGTTGTTAATGATCGGAAAATTGAATGTAGAGATGTCTTGATATGAAGGCTAGAAGTATACATTAGTTGATGAAAGTGAAGTTAACTTTATAAATAAGTGTTTCGAGGTGATTGGTCAAGATCATCAAAGGAAGATGTGGCGTACAAACCTGCAAGACGTGGGTGTGTTGAAGTGTACACTTCAACTAAAAAGTGCAAAAATATAAACTCATAGCAAATAGAGTAAGCTTCATAGATTAGAGTTGAGGCTATGTAGCAAATAGTCACTGCTATATCTCAAAGTGCACCGAACTGATAAGCGAGCTTTTTCAAAACATTGGCTATTCTTTTTACCTTCTTTTGTTAATATCCCCGTTCATCTTCTTTTTTCTCTTTCAATAGTTTCAATTAGAGCCTATATTGCATGCCAGCATTGACATGAGAGGCTGACAGACAGCAATTCCTCAAAAGTATATATGACACGTCTGTCTGAGATGACATGGTTTCACTATAGGAATATCAGTGCTACACAGACTAAAATTATCAAATTCGAAACTAATTTCTGGTCAAAATATCTCTCTTACTGGAACCGAGGGCCATTTTATGGTTTTAAATGGTTACTGCAACAGCACCAGTTCAATACATGTGCACTTCTTCAGTTCTATACAATTATAAGTGGGCTTATAACATGCAAGTGGTTTTGTAGCCTCCTTGTAGATTGTAGCCAAAGGGTTTAGGTATTGCGATCAAATTGGCTGCAACAACACTTGTTACCTATTGCGTTAGTTGAAAATAGAATGTTGCCACACCAGCAAGAAAACTACTTTGTTCTGGCTCGTGAGGTTTTCTGTTTTTTTTCAAACAATGCGTCATTTATGTATGTATGTATGTACGTACGTATGTAATATGCCTGCACGTGCGCACATATGTATATGTATCTGTAGTTTGTTGGCTAGAAATACAGTAGCTCACAGCAGCAATGCATTGAACCTTTATCATATTGACAAGGAGCATTCTTGAACCTATTACTTGTTCCAGCTGCAATTTTATCAGTTTACCTTGTTTTCTTGAAACTTTAATCAGAGGAGAATTTTTCTCCTGTTAAAGTCTCAGGAAACCCATTTTTGATACAAGAAAATCATGATGAGAAATGATTGGTTAATCATCTAACAGAATCTACAAATATCAGTTCTGACCTTGCATTGACTAATTCTGACAATTTTCAGCCTAATGAAATGCGGAAATAGAGCTTTAAATGTCTAGAGATAAATAATCATCTCTATTCCTTTAGAGCATGCGTATTTCTTCCTTTGAGCACAGATTAAAATTTTCTTTCTATGCGCAGGAATGCCTCGCGAAGTGGTTCGACGCGCAATCTTCACTGTGTGCTCTGATCTCCTGTAAGCGCACCAGTTCTTCTCATCCTGTCCCCCTTCCCAATTTGAATTCTAGGTAGAACTCAGCACAGCTACTCTGCGATCACTCGGACTTGAGGGAGTGACATCAAAGGAGAGGATTGCTCTGCATCTGACTTATCCCGACCATTGTTGTAGCTAAATTAGTTCATGCAATTCTGTGAAGTTATGCTGACATCCATGGCATGTTTACTTTGATAAGACACTGTAGTGTGGTGTTTGTTGTATGGGTTATAGTTTTGTGGGCCTCTATTACTTGGTATTTTTTGTACGCCGCATATTTCATGGTGATCCTTTTTCCCTCCGAGGTTGTGAATATTATTATTGTAATTTCACAGTGGTGCTGTTTCTAAGTTGTATGTACTCTTCAAAGTTCTGTCTACAGGTCTGTCTCATTGGGAGTTAGACGTAGATCCAAAAATCCCTTGAACTGATGATGGAATATAGATCTAAAGCTGGGAAATAATGCTTATTGATGTTTTCACTTGCAGAAGAGGAAAAAATCATACTGGGGAATGAGTTTAAAGGGGAAATCATATTGGAGAAAGTTTAAAGCTACTGCCGGTGTCATGTCATTGTTATAGCGTTGCTTGTGCCTGAGATGACATGAAGCTTAAGTGGCCGGTGATCGCCATGAAGTTTAAGATGAAGGTTTTTTTTTTTCTCACTACGGTTTTGACGAAAAAGGATTAAATTGAAATTAGAAAGTTTCAAGGGTTTTTTTTGAGTAAATAAATTCTTTCCCACTTAAACGAGTGAAAAAACAACCCTCTCTGTCTACTCAAATCACATCTGAGAATTGCACCGGCCGAGTAGTTTCGGTAAACTCAACTATGACTCCAGAATTATCTTTATTGGCTAAAAAATTAGTCCATAAATTTTCTCATAGAAAATAACTAACCCAAAAATTTTGTAGATCTTTAGTCTGTAACTAAGCATGATCACCGTAAGATTAGTAGGAGAGTCTTTTCCGTGCAATCAACTGTATCATAATCATAAAGTCTCCTTCAAGTCATACAATCTGGACATCAGATTTGATACCCGATTATTAATTTTAGAAGGCTTCTAGCAATGTCAATTTCTTTTCTTTTACAACAGAATAAATTTTGAGTTAAAAAAAAAAACCATAATTTTTGGATGAGCCGCTCCTTCCATACTTGCGTCCTACGTATTACAAGAGAGGAGAACAAATGTGTTGTCTTCTTCACATTAGGGCGTGTTTGTTTCGCCGCAAAACGCCGCAAAACGCAAGTCGTAAAACTTCTTTTTCATTTTCCGTTGTTTGTTTCGCTGAAAAACAAGTTGCAAAATGCAACTCTTCTTTTCGCACTTGCAGTTGCTACAGTTAAATTTGTGGTCATGTAAATCTCACTTTTACACTCATATTTACCCACTTGCAGTTGCTACAGTTAATTTTGTGGTCATGTAACTCTCACTTGTAGTACACTTACAGTTCAAAACAGTTACTTGATAATCAATATATAATTTAATATTATTAAATATTTAATATTTTAAATAGTGTTTAATTTCTAATTTAAT
This sequence comes from Agave tequilana, assembly GCA_038442645.1. Taxonomy (NCBI): domain Eukaryota; kingdom Viridiplantae; phylum Streptophyta; class Magnoliopsida; order Asparagales; family Asparagaceae; genus Agave; species Agave tequilana. Next base: position 140,892 of record JAVJIF010033315.1, on the reverse strand, counting down.
TATTTAATATTTTAATCTTTAATTTTTCTATTATTTTTAATATTGTTTTAATATTTAATATTTTACTATTTTAATTTAATATTTTATTTAATACTTTATTATTTTATTAATACTTATTCAATTTTTTATTATTTTATTTAGAGTTAATATTTTATTAATATAACAATATTATACTTTAATGTAAAATTACTATATATTTAATTATTTATTTTTAATATAAAAATTACTTTATTAATATCATAATATATTTTATTATTATATTAATATTTTATTATGTTAATATTGTTATAATAATTCAGTATAATAATACTATAATGATAATTTATTATTAAATTATAATTATATTTTACTTTGTTAATTTTATATTTCTATAATATTACAACAATATTATAATAAATTTATATTATAATATTTTCAAGTATTTTTAATATTATAATATTATAACTATATTTTATTATTTTTATAAGATTTTTTAATATTTATATTTTATTAGTATTCTTAAAATTTTATTAACGTTCTTTAGATTTTCTTAAAATTTTATATTATTTATTTAGTTAATATTTTAGTAATATTTTACTATTTATACTAATATTTTATTAATATTATTGTTATAAATAAAATATTAAGATTATTATTTTTTTATCTCAAATTTATTAATACAATTTAATTTGCAATAGTAGATTTAATTTAATAGTATTTAAATATTTAAATTACTGCTACAGTTAATTTTGTGGTCAAGTTTTTCACTTACACTTTTACATTACCAACCAAACACCGTAAAACACAATATACTTTACCATTTACACTTTCACTTTATCAATCAAACACCGTAAAAACACAATATACTTTTCCATTTACACTTCACTTTATCAACCAAACACCGCAAAACACAATATTTTTCTCTATTACAGTTCACTTTTTCCATTCTCATTTTACTACTTACGACTTGCGACGTTTTGTAACGAAACAAACAGGCCCGTCTAAGTTGCCGGTGAAGGCAAATATGCCCATATGATGCCAAAAGGCAGCATGTCATTATAAGGTTATGCTGTCACCATCGCATGGCATAATGCCATGCACATTCATACATACATGGCTCGCCCACGATCCGCCGATCCCTTCACATGGTGATGACGGTGCGATTCGGTCCAAAGCCACAAACAACCCCACCAATGCCATTTCACCTTCCCCTTCACAAACCGTTTTTTTAGTTTTCCCCTCTCTCTGCTCTCAGATCTCTCTCTCCATTCTCGTTTCTCGATCCCAATCTCTTCCTCTCTTCTGATTGACGAGGATCAAGGTCAAGATCAGCAATGGCGACGATGGAAAGCCTGATCGGCCTCGTGAACCGCATCCAGCGTGCCTGCACCGTCCTCGGAGATCACGGAGGCGGTGAAGGAGGTTCCCTTTGGGAAGCCCTCCCCTCTGTTGCCGTCGTCGGAGGACAGGTCAGAATTTATTGGAAAAAAAACTCTCCTTTTCTCTTAACCTTTCATCTCATTTTTTGTCAACGTTCGATGCTCAGAGCTCGGGGAAGTCGTCGGTTCTCGAGAGCATCGTCGGCAGGGACTTCCTCCCCCGTGGATCTGGTAATTAATCCCAATTACGAAAGGAAAATTTCCTTGTAATTTGAAAAAATTGCACTTACAATGCCCATAAAGAAAAGTCAAAGCTTTACAAGATTTGAGATTTGTTGGAATTTCAATTTGGGATGTGGTATGTTTTAGGCATTGTGACGAGGAGGCCGTTGGTGCTGCAACTCCACAAGACGGAAGAGGGGAAGGCGGAGTACGGGGAGTTCCTTCATGCCTCCAGAAAGAAGTTTACCGATTTCGGTAAGAGCTACATTTTGTCATGTTCTTACTATTTGGTTCCCTCTTTCTACCTTAGTGATCGAAACCATAATTTTGTTGTTTCTTTTGTATATCATGATCTAATTTTAATCTTAGCAAGATCCAAGTATGTGGATTTGATTACAGGGACATTGTGTTTATGATTATAATAAATGTTGTTTCAGTCATCCACCACTTCGCATTTATAAATTACGATTTTGAAAGAGGGCATGTCAATTAAGTGAGTTTGGAGAGCTTTTAACTTGTGTTTTATTTGAACTATTTCCACTAACTGGCTAAAAATTTCTTGACATAATCATTTGAGACTATCTAGTCGTTATGAGGGACTGTTTCTTGGAGATTATCTTATAAAAATGCAATTTTTATTGTTGTAGCTTCCTGTATATATAGCGGAATTGATAACTTATGAGGAAGTTAATACTTATCATCAACAACATGAAGTTTCTTGTATATCTTTTATGAAAATTTGTATAACGGGTGATATCAAAACATATTTTGACCTTTCAAATGTACAGCTGCAATTAGGAAGGAGATCGCGGATGAAACTGATCGTATGACAGGAAAATCAAAGGCTATATCCAATGTTCCTATCCACCTGAGTGTATACTCTCCACATGGTTAGTATGCATGTACAAAGTATTTATCAGTGCATGCATGTACTGACTATATACCTGAAGCATTATATTTATTTTTTTTATTTGCATATGAGGATATTTCTTGTTGAAGAGCTTTAATCCTTAAGTTATTTCTCTACATAGTGGTAAATTTTTATGTCATGTTTGCTTTATGTTAAGAGTGGATGTATAATATGATTTACTACTATTTCTTTTGTGCAAATTTTATGGTATCGTGTTACAGTTATGACAGCTGTTAAATATATCTTGCTATTTAAATGAATAGTTCTTAGTCATCCCTCTTGCAGTTCTTTTTACGTGAAATCTAGTCATTAAGGTCTTATGGTAGAGCCTGTTTGCTCACAGTTGCCTTGCCTAGGAATTCAGATACCACCTAATAGAATGTAAACTTGATCAGATATTTTGTGGAGCTTTCTCAACTTAGAGTCATGATCCATAGAGAACTGTTACTACTGGGCTGGTACTGCTTTACGTGTTCATTGTTTATAAATCAATAAATAAACATGTCAGCAAGATATATATAAATGAGAATGTTGAGATGGATGAGTGGAATTGTTAGCAAAGATAGAACATGACATTAATCAAAACATGGGAAATTAGAGGTGGGGGCATTGGTAATAAGAGTGAGGGAAGAAAGGACAGACTGGAGGGTCAAAATTAGGAAAGAGAGGATTATAATTGAAGGTCATAATAAACAAAGACCAACTTGGTATTGAGGCTGTAAAGAAACTGTAACTGTTGATGATAATTAACTGGAAATGTTTCCCTTGATCAAGCTTAGTGGGTTCAAATAACCAAACGGACAACCTTAAACGATGGTCATAGAAGCTTTTGTTATTTTTCTTGGGAGCTTTTTGGATATAAGTGCCTAACAGTTAGCTGAGTTTGATATTATTTCACAGAACCATGATATTTGATAAAATCATTAATAGGGGTCACATACTATTCTTACTTTTGATGTACTAATTTGTTAGGTCCAAATATGCTCCGAAGGGACTCGTAGGTGATGAAATATCATGTTTTTGTGTGTGTGTGTGTGGGGGGGGGGGGGGGGGGGGGGGGGGTGGGTGGGGTGGGTTTTTTTTTTTGTGGGGGGCGCGGAGTGGGGGTGGGGGGCTAATATTAAACTATGCTAATTGTAGAGAACTTATGTCCACAAAACCCTTACTCTGCTTATGTTTGCATATACACTGTTTTCGGGATGGCTATCAGATTCTCCTGTTCAGATGTGGTCAAATCCAAACCCAGTAGAATAGTGCTACTGGGATCCAAATTTTGAATTCTAAACCAATAAATTTCGACATGGATATAATCGCCCAGTTATGAGGTGCCAGCCCACATAAAAGCATTAATTTCTCTTGGAGCGTGTCCTATTTGCAGAAATGTCTGGTCTCTATAAGCTTCTATCTTCCCAAAATCAGAAACTGATCAATGGTGTATATTTTGCAGTTGTAAATTTAACATTGGTGGATCTTCCTGGGCTCACAAAGGTTGCTGTAGGTAATTTCAGTGGTCACACATTCTGCTTTTTCTCATTTTATGCCATTGCATTGGTTGCTGTTGATTATTGGTAAATGTTGTCCTATGCAGAGGGCCAACCAGAGTCAATTGTTGAGGACATTGAAAATATGGTCCGCTCGTACGTTGCAAAGGTACGTTATCTTATGATCTAAGCTGAGTTCATATATCTCAGGTAATTATATTTATACAGTAAATGCTCTTCATTTTTATAAATTGTTTCTTTTCCTTCTCAAGTTGGTCTGTCTAATTGCTATCATGATTGTGTTTATACTATTCTTTAACAAATTAGACAGTTTGATGAATCTTTTACTTGTACCTTCGTCTGATTTTCAGCCCAATTGCATTATCTTAGCCATATCTCCTGCTAATCAAGATATTGCTACATCAGATGCTATAAAGCTTGCCAAAGAAGTTGATCCTACAGGTAGAATATTTTTTATTTATTTTATGTTAGCATTAATACATGTTGACTTGGCTTACAGAGTAGCTTCAGTAGTTTTAACTTTACAGCACGAATAATCAAGTTAGCTAGCCAGTTTTTCTGTACTTACTTCTTTCTTAATTTTTTTTCTTCCTAGGTGAGAGAACGTTTGGAGTTCTAACGAAGCTTGATCTGATGGATCAGGGTACCAATGCTCTGGATGTAGGCCTTTCTTTTTGCCTATTTATTTGCTTTTGTGTACTAGGGACCTTGTTACTGTTTGGAGATCATTTATTCACTGGGAACATTTTATGTAGCCTGGAAACATGATTTTTTTTTTTCTTGATATAGGTCCTTGAAGGCAGAGCTTACCGTCTTCAACATCCTTGGGTGGGAATTGTTAATCGTTCACAAGCAGACATCAACAAGAATGTTGACATGATTATTGCACGCCGTAAAGAGGAGGAGTATTTTCAAAGTAGCCCCGATTATGGACATTTGGCAAGTAAAATGGGTTCCGAGTATCTTGCAAAGCTTCTGTCTAAGGTGATCGATTTAATTTTATAGCTTTTGCTCTCAACTTTGCCAATTGAATTGTGACTGATTAAATCTTGATGTTTTCCCTGTGGTTATTGTTGTGTCCAGCACCTGGAAGCTGTAATACGAGCACGTATACCAAGCATAATAGCTTTAATAAACAAAACAATAGATGAGCTCGATGCAGAATTGGATCGCCTTGGAAGACCTATTGGTGTTGACTCAGGGGTAATATTCAGAACAATTTTTTATTTGTGTTTTTTTTTTTTTTGAGATAACGGAACTATCTTTTTATTTAACTTTGCACAAGCTGACGTTTAAATATATTTGTTGGGTTCTACTTTCAGGCACAACTATACACGATACTAGATATGTGTAGAGCATTTGACCGTGTGTTTAAAGAGCACTTGGATGGAGGGTAAATATGACCTTACTTTTCATGTTATCAAATTGAAATGTTTTGGCTAAATTTAGGTACTAACGATTAATAAATGAATGCTAAAATTACACATTTCCTGTTATCACCATATGTAATGCCCAAACAGTAAGGTGGCAAATATCTGTGGGTGCCTATGTTGCAACGGGCGATGCAGAAATTAAAATAGAGTTTGATTCTTACATCGATAATAAGCCTCTGTTGGACAATATTGAAAAATTAGCTGACACCATATTTTGATTGGTTTCTTAAAGATGAATATGCTGATGGCGCCGGGCATTGAAATCAAACAGTCTTTCATGTTATCATAGTCTTATAAACAAAGTATTTTCAACTGAGTCTTTCAGAGCATACTTTCATTTAATAGTACATTAGTATCATCTATTTTTCTTATTTTCTTTCTTCTTTTATCTTGCTGTATCTGCTTCCCCTTTCTGGGGAGCTTTTACTTGATGTGAGTTCCTTTTTAAACACACATGGCGAGTTCAATCATTCTTTTAAGTAGTCTCAAGTCTCATTATGCGAGTTCTGTTCATAAATATTACCCACTCGTACTCCACGTCCTTTTGATTTCTAGGAAAGCAAATAGGAAAAAACAGTTTTCTAAATTCCTACAGTTTCCTATTATTTTCAAAGTTAGGAAAGAAATGATATTTATATGGTAGAACTCTTGCTTTATTTCTATTCCCTTGTTATTTGGAATAAAAAATTCAATGGATGAAAAATGCATTACAAATATCCTATTCCAATGGGTGAAAATATTGTACAAATATCATATTGCTTCACCAGGAGGTGTAATTAGTTCCTTCCAGAAATGAACTAATTTATCCTGCAAAAATATTCTTAGGATTATTTTACCTCATTGGTCATTGCTGTTGTATTATAATGCATGTTTTTTAACCTGCAACTTGACTTCATCAATAAATTAATACTTGAAAAAATGAGACTTCATCAATAAATTCAATTTGCAAATTTTTGAAAAAAAAAACACTTTATTTTTGCATTATATTCCTGCAACTTTTGTTGCCATCTAATGCCAACATTTAATTACTCTGCTTCTTTGTCAACATCTAATGCCAACATCTAATGCCAACATAGTATTGGGAATGACATCCTTTAGGTCTACATTAAGATTTTAGGAAGTTATGTATGCTATTCAACAAACAGCAATATCAATCTTTGAGTTAATATCGTGCAAAGTTGGTGACACCTGCAAAAGTGCTCCTTGAACTGCAACCCATTTTATGCTCTCTCTATGAGTTGTTTTAAATTTTTTCTGAATTTTCTGTAGGCGACCTGGTGGAGACCGCATTTATGGAGTGTTTGACAACCAACTTCCTGCAGCTTTGAAAAAGCTACCATTCGACAGACATCTTTCATTACAGAACGTTCGAAAAGTTATTTCGGAGGCTGATGGTTACCAGCCCCATCTAATTGCCCCTGAGCAAGGATATAGAAGGCTTATAGATAGCTCTCTAGGCTATTTTAAGGGTCCAGCTGATGCCTCAGTAGATGCTGTACTATTTCTTTACTCCATTTTTTTCTAGAGCCATGATTACTTGTTTACATATGCAAGCATGCATGTATGCACGGACACAACACAGAGGCACATACATGCATACAGGATCCAGGATCCTCAAGCAGGGGGCGTAACCTAAGGTTGTTTAGCAAATACTGTTATGAAAATCATTGAATTAGAAGATATAGAATTATAGATGCAAATTTTATAAGTTTGTTTGTCCGTCTCTTTTATTTCTTCTTACGAAGAATTTATACAATTTTGTACGGTCATATCAAACATATAGTAACTTTGGGATGGTAGTTAAGCTATATTGCTTGACTGCGGCCTGCAAGGGTTTTAATCCATTAAGGAAAAAAAAGTTATGAGAAAAAGGTAGAACTTGTCTTCATGAGGCTGGAGCCTGCATTTGGAACCTATTTCTATTGGTGCTATTATGATTGCCTTGTATTTTACTTTTTACCCCCATGTAGTTAACTGAGTTTTCCTCAAGGTAAAGAAATGTTGGACACCATGGGAAATATAAGCAATACTAGAAACTTGATTTTCTTGATGCATGATAGTAAATGAGGTTAAATATTTTTATTTCCATGAGTAGCGCAAGTTTTTATCCAAGGTGTAGGCCTTGTTTTCAAAGGATGAAAATCACAACACCTTAGAGAAACAAGAAGGTTCCTATAAAGGAAAGGATGTTTCTAATTCAGCACTATGCTCTTAGCCAATACAATCTTCTAGAATAAACTTATCCCCATATTTGGACAAGAATATAAAATTGCTCAAGATCATGCACATAATTTTATATTGGGGACATCGAGGATTGTAACTATAAAATTGTTATCCATTCACCAAATTTGTAATATATATATCCTCATATATCTCTTCTATCATATTTCTTTTGAATATATGTATAGTTTGCTCACATAGTATATGTATTGGTTGGTATTCATGTATGAAGAACCTAATTTTACTATTGATCTAATTAGCTTTTGTCAAAAGAGGGCATCATACTTCATCCAGTGCATATTTTTAAGCTGAATAACAGATACATGCACATCTGGATGTGTCGGATATGGCAACTTTTGTTGGGGAAATGTCCTATATAATAGCAACAAACATGGCAGTGAAGAGCAGAAAGAGGGAATGTGGTTGGGAAGAGTTTTTTCCTTAACTTTTTTTCTAGGGGTGATGATAGAAATACTTGCAATAATAGGGAGAGGGAAATCATTTAGGAGAAGGATAAAATCAATTATGAAAATTTTGAAATATGGTTCTAGAACATTTCAATCATATCAGCAATAATATTAGCGTGTTAGAATGTGTAAAATCTTGAGCCTTTATAGGCCTTGTTTGGGAACAAGGTTTAGTTTCCCAGACGAGGTTTGGGAGAGTTTGGACTCAAAACGAAGTTAGTGAAACTGCGTCTTGTTTGGGAACCGAAATGGAGTTTGGGAAATTGAGGTTTGGATGCATTCAAAACTCATGAAACTGGGATCTGGGAAATAGTCAGAGTGGAGTTTGAGAAATTGGGTTTTGTATGGTTACAAACCTCTCATTTTAACTTAAACAAAACCCTAGTTTCAGAAGCTTTGTTGCTAAAGTAGGCCCTAGTATTCTACCTTGATGGTTTCTAATGTAGCAAGGGTTTGTGGATTCCTCTTGCGGGTATTTACATGTGCAACATCCCCTAGTATCTACTTGATTTAGACTAGCTTTAATAGTGATTTTCTTTGACATTACACTTGTTATTTCATCAGCCAAAATAGGCAAGCTAAAATTTGAGATCAGTTGGCATAATGGCTCTCCACATTTTTTATGTTATGATCACATTGTATGAGCATTTCTAATATTTTATGTATAGTTATTTGGATGTGAGCCTGAGAGTAAGAGCTCTGTCCTGCTATATGGATCTATAGTTTACGCATTGACACTGATCACACCTCTTATCGAGGTTCTTGATGCATGCTGATTTAAGTCCATGATTTGGTCTGCTTGTGATAATTCCTCAGAATCCAATGTTGGTTGGCCTACTATATTTCCAGCAGTCCACTTGATATCCTGAACCTGTGTGTGTTAAAAGAATTATTGAATAATTATTCATTGCATTAGTTTGTTTATAGTTTCTAATATCTTTCTACAGTTTTTATTATCTTTTCTTTGTGCAGATGCATGGCTCAAGCCCTTGTCTTTTGTATTTTCTGTCTACAGTTAAAATATTCATGTATCATTTTTTGTCTTACTATTGTATTCAAGCATTCTCACAGTTTTTGGTTTCTTCATCCTGATTCATTGTTATGACTGCAAAAGTTCATTAGACATTTTTTTTATATACAAAAATTTATTCTATTCTTCTTGATATTGGATAACTTTTCAGGTGCATTTCGTCTTGAAGGAACTCGTTAGAAAATCTATTGGCGAAACAGAGGTATAGATTACTCATCTGTTTCAGTGTGCATCTGTTTGTTCCTTTGGATGTCAAATTAGCAATTGAAAGATGACAATTTAGTTGTCTTTCTCCTAAAAAAGAAAAAAAAATCAAATTAACAATAGAGTTCTTGATGTCCGTTAGCTGTTAAATCTCATACGAAGTAACGAAATATTACCTTCAGAAGTTAGTTTGTAATTCGGGTTGACTTATTCTAGAAAATTGTGTCATTTTATTCATTATCTTTATTAGGATCTCTAGGATATTGACAGTGAACTCTCAATTTTCAGAATCATTGTTGTTCAAATATTTATATCTTTATAGTTATGAAGAAACAGTGGCTCCCCCTTTTAATTTTGTAGAACTTTTCATTTTATTTCCACACTGGCTATACATAGTGAAAGTATTAACAAGGAATCAAGTAATGAATGTAGAAAGGACATAGACAAATCCTTATTTACTACTATTTTTGTCTCAGTTCATATTGTTTTTTGCCCAATGAATATCATATCATTGTCCTTAGCTACCTTTCTTGATTTCCAAAATAGATCTTCACCTTGATACATTAATAGTAACTTTATGAGAAGCCAAAAGTTTGTAATATTAGGATAGCTAAGGGCATTCGCAAGCTACTGAAGGAAGCACTGACAGAGGGACAATAGAACCATCTCCGTAGCTGATTAGAGGAAGCATTTAATGGAGCAGGAGGGAAAGGATCATGATGAACTCAAAAATCACCTAACAGGGAAATACAAGGAATGAAAAGGAGCTCAGAAGCTAAAACTAAGATGAGGCCAGGCTATGAGATAGTTATTGGTGGAGAAGATTCAAAGAAAAACATCATGGGCATTAAAAAGAAAGCTCAAGACGTGAGAGAGCAGAAAAGGTGAAGTCTGAGTATATTCAGTGGACAAAACTTAGAAGAGAACAATGGAACATTCCCCATGGTAAAATGTGCAGGCCCTGCTCAAACAGATTGAGCAAGGTTATGTCTGTACTTTATATTATAGAAAAGGAAGATGGGAACATGTGCTCAAAAATATTTGAAAGTACAATAGGTACAAGAGATTGAATACATCTTACTCATATGATGGGTTCTTGGATATATAGAAGAGATTGAGTGCATCTACTCATATGATGGGTTCTTGGGTATAGCCATATGTTGAACATGGAGAACATAATCATTTGAAACCTTTCTCTAATGCTTCTAAATATTTGTAACTTGTTTGCAATCTTGTTTCCCAGTGCATGCTATCAGCTAAGTTCTCACACCTCGAGTGAGGACTTCATCACAGGGTACCCATCTTAGTAGTACTACCCTCACCTGTGCACGCTTAACTATAGAGTTTTTTTTGGTTCCTCCTCAAGAAAATACTAGCCAGGATTGGTTCTTGACTTCATTATATACGAGAGACGCTACTAGTTCACATGAATCACATCTCATGTGAGACTATTTACTTGGGGCGTGACATGCTCCTGCCGTTTAAGATACAACATCCTAGCCATATGAGCACTTCACCTTTGTCACAGCCCAAGCCAGATGGTCACCGATCCTAGTACTACTCTCACCTGGGCTAGGTTGACTATATAGTTTTTTCATGGTTCTTCCCTGAAAAATGCTAGCTACAATAAATTATCGAGTTCACTGAAATTATTATATGTCATAAATCCATCTAGCTCACATCTCATGTGGGTCTACTCACTTGATATGTAACATAAGTTGCTCCGGCTCCATACGTATCACTACCATGGTGCTTTAGATTATTGCTCATTTTTTGTTGCTTGCTTTGAGGTTTGGTGGGTGTGAGGTGTTAGTATTGCATATAGATTCTTTTATATTTCTTGTTTGCTTTGTTATGTTGGTATTCTTACCTGTCATAGCATCATGTAACATTGTTCATATGCCAAAGCTATTGTCAGAGACCTTATAAAGTGCAGTTGTATGCTTTGCACTGTTAATAGAGGCAAAATTTTGAGTCTAGTTTAGGAGCATTGTGTGTGGAAAGTTCTGGGTGGTTCAGGTAAGATCAATAACAATAATAAGCTCCTTAGACATCATTGTATAAAGGGGATAGATATAGAGAGGTTGTTTAGATAATACCATACGCAACCTCCGTAGACATTGTTATATAAAAGAGGGGGGATGATTACGGGAGAAGGTTTTGACAAGTTGATCATTCCCCGGTACACTATGATCACCTGGCTCTGAGGGAACACATTTTGTAAGTTTGCTTGGGTTATCTGGAAACCAAAATGCTTCTCATACGATGGATGGATGATCACAAAAGGGCGACCCTACTTGAATCTCACAAAAGTTGGCAGGGTTTTCGTAACCTAGCTTTCATTGGTCGAAGATGAACCGAAAACGCGTGAAAGTTGATGCTGCTGCAGTGCTGCTGGATTAACTTTGTTATACTGTTTGCTAGTTTTGTTCTTCATTCACGAACGATATATGATATCTAATCTTCTAAAGTCAGTTTCCAAACAGTTCTAAAAAATTTAAAACTATATACATCTCCTCGCATGAATACAACTTCAATGAGTATGCATGTTGCATGCATTAAGTAGGTCAATGTTATAGTTTCCACAGCTGCTTTTGTTGGAAGAACTTTTGAACATTTAATTGAATGAGTGCATGTTTGCATGTGTCAGAGAGGAGTGTTGCTCTTTGTTCTGCCATTAAATAGACTTACATGTCTTTCTTCATGCACTTGTTGCACAGTCTCAAGTTAAACCTGGAGGCCTAAGTTACACATACTTTCCACCTCCTAATAGCTTCTGACTCATTGAATTTTATAGGAACTGAAGCGTTTCCCAACTCTCCAATCTGACATAGCTGCTGCAGCGAATGAAGCCCTGGAAAGATTCCGTGATGAAAGCCGGAAAACAGTTATGCGGTTGGTAGAAATGGAGTCCACTTACCTGACAGTGGAGTTTTTCAGGAAACTTCCCACTGAACCTGATAAAGGTTCAAAGGACACAGCACCAGCCACAGACAGATATGGTGATAGCCACCTCAGAAGGATCGGTAAGTAACTGTACTTTGTGTGAGAAAATAGTGAATGGAAGTACTAATAACCTGTTTCATTTAGTCCCCCACCCCCACCCCCTCCTATTATGGTAGATGAAAAATAAGTAAATGATATTTTACTTGGATATGCATCAGACTGTACCATGTTGAAAAAGATGTAGATCTAATGGCTTGCATGACATCCTTCTGATTTATTTGCAGGGTCTAATGTGACAGCTTATGTGGGCATGGTACTTGATACATTGAGGAATTCTATCCCCAAGGCCATTGTCCATTGTCAGGTCCGAGAGGCCAAGAGGTCACTGCTTAATCGTTTCTATGCGCAAGTAGGATCCAGAGAGGTGCATACATTCTCTTCCCTAATCTAATTATTTAATAAGCATATTCATTTTCATAATCTTCTCATTGTTCCTGTCAGTAGAAAATATTCTGCTGCCAGTTCTTAGTGCATAATTTTCTGCTGTCTGTTTGAAGCCATAAAAGGTTATTTGCATTACCATGGTTCCACAATTTCCGGCATGTTACATAGCTTCTATTTGAATTCCATGCCGATATTGAGAGTGTAATACTTGAAATGAAGGATTTTGACCTTCTTGGCTGTCATGGAATTATTTTCCATCCTAGATACTCTTAGTCCTAAGTCTCAGAATGGCTATTCTTTGCTTGATTACACGCCAGTTCTTATAATTCCATGTGTAAACTCATTAAAGGAGCCTTGTTTTAAATATCGGCCAAGATATTGTTTTTTGCCTGCTGCCGATGCGATATGGGGAAATCGTTCGCCCATATCGTTTTGCAGTAAAAAATAGCCGATATTTGAAATATCGGCCGATAAATCGCCCGATATGAGTTGGTGCAAAATCGGCCGATAGATTTATTTTAATTGGGTTCATTTTTTTTGAACCCATTAGTATTGAACCCAAACCCGACTGTCACCCAACTATATAAGTGTTGTTTTCATGCTCTAATTTTTTTCCTCCTTGAATTGAATGCGATGTCACTTAATTTTCAGGTAAGTAGATTATACAACTTCTAATCTTATATTTTTCAATTCCATGAAATAACTTATTTATTGCACGACTCACGACCGTGTGCAAATGTACATTGTTTTTTTATACCATTTTTGCATGCATATTACATCATTTTTATTTGGTAGATGATACTTATGACACTAAATCAACTTTTAGCTATCAATATTTCATCATATATAGTGTCCGAATGAACACCCGATATGCACGCATATCCACGATATCTCTCCCGATATCCGATATCCGATATGAAAAATCCACATCCGATACGATTCTGATGTCCGATATTTAGAACCTTGTTAAGGAAATATAGCAAATAGCCTAGATTCTAGAAACTGTCACCGATTATTTGGTGCCTATTAACCATGCAACTTCTACTAATGGGAAGATTAATTCAGACTACAATTTGTTGATGGATGAGACTGTGAGAGGATTTGATAAATGCAGTTGACTGAAGGAGTCTGTATTAAGTGGATAAGAAGTTCCTTTGATAGTTTGAACTGGAAATTTCTTCTCAAGATGCTGGAAGCTCTTCAATTCAGGTACTTTTGGGTTGGATGGAAGACTAGACTGATGTTTGAGGATCTCATTTAGGGTCTTTTAAAAGAAATAAGGAACTTAGACAAGAGTGCACCTTATCTCCTTCTCCTTTCCTCTTCATATGGAGTTGCAGATGCCTGGGTTGAAACCACTGAACAAAGCCTTTGCAGTAAAAGAACTGTCCTATTGTATCACATCTTGTATGTGTAAAGAACTTGCTGGCTTCTGTAACTCGTGGTTGTGGGAGACATTCGGGTCATATTAGAGATACTATTTAGAGATTTGTTAGTGACACAGGCTTCATAATAAATGAGCAAGGAGAAGAGTAAGCTCAGAGCACAGAGTTGGTGGTGTTTAAACTTTGAAGTCTTCCTGGTCCTTGGGTAGCTGTTGTTATTTTCTTCCCGAGGATGATAGTCTTACATATTGTACAAACCAACAGGCAGCTCGGTACTTGATGTTGCTATTTTCTGCCATAGGCTGCTGGGCTTAAAATAAATTTGTACTGAACTTCTATAAATGTATAAAAAGCAAGTGACAGGTTGGAAATATGAAAATCTTTTGCAGGGTGGTGTAAGTGTTGAAAGTAGTGATAAATACCCAAATGGCTGTTGATTTTAATCTTTTCTCCATCCTGCAATAAGAAATGATACTCACTTGCCATTTCTCTTTCAACCTTGAAGAAACTAGCTTCTTCGTTCTTATTGCAGTGTTGTTGTCCTTGATATCTTTTGTCATGTGACGTAGAAAAAATGTATTTCATCTTGGTTTTTCTTTCACACTGCAGAAGAAGCAACTTGGGGCAATGCTAGATGAGGACCCTTCTCTGATGGAAAAGAGGGAAGCCATTGCTCAGAGACTCAAGTTGTACAAATCAGCCAGAGATGAAATTGACTCAGTCGCATGGAAATGATGGGTAAAACAAGAGACGTAGAAGCAATCGGTTCTCCTTCGAGGCTAGAAACACGTTTATATTTTTCTTTTTAAAGAATAAACACCTTATTTTTTTTAAGTCACTTCATTCTTTTATACAGATGTATTGGGGTCTTGGTATCTAGTAGTCAGTTAAGATTGTTTGATATATGACATTGTTGCCGTCGTAAAGAAATTCCATTTTTTTAAAGCAGGAGATTGCCCAATTGCTTTAGCCTACTCATTTTGATGAATTATCTGACAGTTATAAAGTTTGTTATAAAAATTATATATGATTCTTCCAGGAGCAATGAGGCCACTGAGATCTTAGTTGTGAAGGGGTTTGGGTTGGAAATGGGAGGTACTAGGTTCAAAATCGGGCTACAACCTTTGTTTAAAAAAAAGAGTGAGGGTCTGTTATCTTGAACATTAAGATTTCAAATGCCAATGGATGTCAAATTGGCCGTACTGATCTACAGAAGTCCGTTCTACTTTAACGATACTTCACACGCACAGACCCATGTATACACAAATATCTAAACGTGACCACAAGCTGAATTGTCTTATAGTGGCCTTTTATAATATGTTTTCATCTACCAAATCTTCAAATATAGAAGCCTGTTACTATCTCTCATAAAGCCATCAGAACATGTAGCATATTACTTAAATATGACAAGACTGATCTTTTAGCAATAGTTTTAACTGTGAAACTATGCATTTTACCTGAGCATTCAGGTTACAAGTGTCACAGAGAACGCAAAATGGATGAAGATGTCATTTGGAAATTGACAGAGAGATTGCTGCAGGGAAGAGAAGACATTAGCTTTTAATTTATATTCTGATGAACAACCGATGCAAAATCAGAGGACCCTTCAGTGTGCGTCCAGACACAAAAGAGGAACAATTGACCGTATAATCCTTTGAACGAGCATTGGCTCAAAACTGATCACCCAATTCTAGCAAGAAGAACATACAGAAAAAATAGCATAGGGTATTGAATCCTAGTAAGGTAAAAAAACCATTTGAAACCACAACCTCTAGCTTCAAGTAAAAGCTAGAAGAAAGCTCAAAATTTACAACATGTGAAGAACATTGAACACTAATTCTCCTCTAACTTGGTAAGCAATAAGTTTCAGCTTTATATAATCTTCTACTGCTCCTAAACTTCTGGAATAGACTCCAGATCAATAGAGGTAAAATTCTTTGAGGAACAGCACAACTCTAGCTCAGCAGAAGTATATATCTCTAAGAAACAAAAACTGCTGACTTTTAAGCATGGAGGACATAAGACATAATGAACAAAATCTATCACAATTTCCTCATATTCCCTTTTCCTTTTTCTATTTTCTAAGCATCAAAATATTCACCTTCAGGTTCAGCCAGAAATTCCAGTTCCACAGTATACAGACAACACAAATATCAGAAAAGAGTATGACGACTTTAAAATAGGCATAAGGTCAGACATCAAATGATACAAGTACGCACAAAATCTTCTTACTACCAAAAGAATATACAGCACTTCCAGAAACCAGAAACCAGAAAGAATACTAGGTAATTGTACAAGAAATTGAACTTCAGAAAGCGACAAAAAACACATTTTCAAACGAAATTGGCAGGAACTCTTTCAACCTTTATCACCAAAACCAAGTTCCTTCAGAAGTCATGGAGAAGATGATCAACTCCTACAGAAGGGAAATAAACGATTCATCCAGTTGAAGTCAGATGAACTGCACCAAAGGCCAGTGAAAAGTTTACACATCTGAATCTGCCCTGCTCGCCAAACAAAGCTCATGCAGCTCATTCAAGATCCACTCCTCCCCCGTCTGACCGCCCAACACAAGAACCCTCGTTCCTCCAACCACGCACGTGCTATGACCCCATGCAAACTTTGGTGGTTGCCCTGGCACATTCAAGATCCTCCAAGTTGGCTTCTCTTCGGAGGGATCCAATAGAAACAACTGTGATGGTGAATGCAAACCTGCAACAGACCCACCAAATATGATTATCCTCCCACAAGGCAAGCTCACCGCCACATGGTCTAATCTTGGAGGTGGACCGGCAGTTGTCAGTCCACTAGCACCCAATTGCCTCCATTGAGGCTCATCCTCCTCCAAATCCATTGTGTAAGTATCGCAGGACCTCAGCCTCAGGGAACCACTCTTGGCCAACCCACCAAACATCAAGATTTTTGTCCTTCCATAGACTGAGAGTGTGTGCCCCAACCTTGAAGGTGGGGCCCATGAGGAAGGTATCTCCCTCCACATTGGCCTCTCCTTTGTGAGATCTAGTAGGAAGGTGTCGCTCAGCAGGACCCCGGAGTCGGTGCATCCTCCTGACACAACGAGCTTAGACCCATCAATGGTGCACGAGCTGTGCCAAGATCTTGGAAGCGGCGGGGCTTCACCTGTTACTTCCTTCCAAGCTGGTTGCTGCGCATCCAGATCCAACACAAACACATCATTGAGTAGCCCCTGTTGCCCACAGCCCCCGAACACCACTAGCCACGAGCTATGCAGACATGACAGTGTGTGCCCCCACCGCCCTGGAGGAGACGAAGAAACCTTCACCAGGTGCCACTCTGGATTGGCTGCCTCAAGATTAAGGACAAATGTATCATCCATTGGTTGCATGTTAATTCCCTCCCCTCCAAAGAGAACAAGCCGGTTCCCAACAGCACAGGCGCTGAAATTACAACGAGAGGGCTCAACTCTACCTCCAACTGTGAACTTCTTCCAAGAGACAGCCTCCAGGGTTGTCAATTCCCTTGCCAGGCGGCCCCATCCTAACCTTCTGTTGCTCAGCTCCAATTTCCCTGTAACATCTCGTCCCCAGGCATTCTGGCAAACCACCTTCCGCAAGTGCTCATTCTTGGTTAGCTCGCGCATTCTGGTGCAGACTGATCCAATGGAGGCCACATCCCTAGGGTTAATCGTGACAAGATGTTGTGGGCCAGAACTTCATCAGAGAGCTGGAGTATTGCACAATAGCTGGAACGATGTTGGCTATCAGTGACAAGTTCTGAGGTAGGAGAATTAAAGTTGTGACTAGATTTGTTGTAGGAGGACTGCTTGAAGACAGGGTAGGACAAGTGATTGAAGTCTATATTTGCTTCAGAGAAGATCTGGATGCCAATAATGTGGGTCACTATACCATCATCACCAATAGGCATGAGCCTCAAACGGTTCACTAAAGGGGTGCCATCCTTTCTAAAGTTGACAAGCTCACCTTGAAACTCAGTCCCTTCCTCAAGACATCTATGGATTTCTGACACAACCATAGGATCTACCAATGGGTGTCGTCTTTGTGCTTGTGGATCTCGAAATTGCAAGAATCGACTGAAAGGACAAAAGTAATTATGAGTAAAACTTTATACAGAAAAGAACATGAATCCATCTGTATTCGCAAAGATAGAAATGTTTGTCATACGAGGGTTTTATCAATTAATGATCACAGTAGTATTGTTTGAGAAAGACTTAATCCAATAAACTTGGCAGAGCCCAGATACTTCAAGTAGGATAGGACCCCTTTGAGTAACTTGAGGCAACGGGTAGCAATTTTTGTAGAGTAATCAGAGATCTAATAATCTAATCTAACATTACATATGTAGTTAGTATAATCAAGACTGACTAGATATAAGGGCTTTGATTCTATAATAGAAAACATTGGTTCAGCTCATAGAAGATGACTTTGTTGTTAGAATAAAACCATAGGTTAATGGTTTCTGTATTCTTCTTGCTTTTTCTGTGTTTGAGATAAAATGAAATACTAATGAAGAAGATGAATACAGAGAGAGATTTACAAGAGTTTGATACCAAGCGAGAAAGAAGAGATTAGCTGGTGATTATGACACTGTTGGTCTTCTACAGTTCTAGACTTTTAATTGTTTACGAAGGAAGTCCAGTAGTCTGTGAGATGAGCAGCACAATAACGACAAGAAGGCTATTGTTTGCGCCTCAGATTTGAGTGATTCCCATTGCACAGCCATTATGCTACCAGCAAGAAAATAGAAAGGGAGATGAGATTTTAACTAGCAGATGGGAAATTACAGGTTTGTAGTCATTTCCGTCTAAAGCGAAAAGGAAACCTTGACTTCCATATAGATCCTAAGTATTCTGAGAAACAACATAAACACAAGAATGAAAAAAAAAGGAAAACCTAGTAGTCAAAATAACTTCACAAAATAGAATTAATCAAAGCTAGCTAATGGATGGAAACAAATAATAAGGAATTGGAATAGGGGGATTTCTATCGTTAGTTTGATTATGTACGACGTAGACCTACAGATACACCAGTCTGGCGAGTAGAGAGTATCAAATTTAGGCAAGTTAAAAGAGCGCAGGGGAGACCCAAAAAAACATTGATGGAGGTGATACGACAAGATATAAAGACTAAAGGTCTTAATGAAGGCACATTGCTCGATAGGAATGAGTGGAGAAAGTTGATTCATGTGCCCGATCCGCGTAATTCTCTTTTGGTTCATGTAGCCTACCCCCAAATACTTGGGACAAATGGCTTAGTTGTTGTGGAATAGGGGGATTTCGGTTGGTCCTCTTATATTAAAACTTAATTAGTGAAAACCTCAATTACAACTTTTTTTTACCTGGGCCTCATTTTTCTTAGCGGGTGCTAGATTGTAGACACGTGTCTAGTGGAGTTTTAATCACGAAATGACAGAAATAAATAAAATATTCCCGTTTAAAATTTTAACGTGGGCAACTAAAAGCGCTCCGCAACTGCGACTTTGTGAGAACTACGACTTCGACTTTGAAGCGATCTGCAACTGCGACTTTGTAAGAACTATCTGGTTGCAGTCCTCATGGACGCAGTCCTTATTATGAGGACTGCTACTCATAACAAAGACTGCTACCATGATCGCAATTGTTTTTATGAGCAGTCCTTATTATGAAGACTCATTTCTACCATAATCACAGTTCTTATTATGAGGACTACGACTATCTCTTCTCTCACTGTGTTACTCTCCTCTAAAACTCTATCTCTTCCAAAATCGAAATCAGGTCATGAGTCACAGTCATTGAGTCGCATTCCTCACATAAAGGAATTTCTCACATTTCAACATCGTCATCATCTAGTAGAAAACAAATCAAAACTCAAAGTCGCAATCCTTTATATGAGGACTTTGTGAGAACGTCACCTGTAATAGTAATGATCGATATACAATCCAGATCTAAATACCACATAGCTTACAACCCTAAACAAAACTCATTGCGAACACGAACAGACGACGTCTGCAAAAGGTCGATCCCAAAAAGATTTGGTCCAGGGCTCCGCTCCCAAGCACCAAGAGGGGGACTCCCCGCCCCTCTTCCAACCCCCACAGCGATCTGACCGCGTAGATTACTCTGCAAATTACTTTGCGACGGCGTCAGGGTTGACGGGAGAGCCACGTCAGGAGCAATAGGGAAGGATAAAAAAGGAAATGAAAAATATAAAAAAGTGATAGTTGGGATAAATCAATTTATGCTGAAGTGGATTGAGGCTGAGGCGGAAATAAAGTTGTAGTTGTAAGAGAGAAGTCCAAGGCTAATTTTCTGATTGGAATATTTACGGTGATATGGCAACATGTTGAGATTTGTTTCCAAACTTCAATAGTGACTCTTACATGCTTACTTCTTGTTCCTCTTCTTCTTCTTCTTTCATTTTATTCATTTAATCTAGAGAATAGATGCACCCAATTGGGTGCCTCCTTACAGGATTTGAACTATGCAACTCATTATCTCCCCCATCCCTTTAACTCTTCTATTAAAAGCAGTAACTAGCTCCTTCATCCCTTTTTAAGCTAATTATTACTGCTTGACATTTCATGAAACATAAGGAATATGTAGTGTAATGGTTCACTAGAGCCTAGAGAGAAGTATGAAACGGAATAGAAAGAAATTCATTCCAGTGCCATAATAATTGAATGGCTCTGATGTAACATTGATACCAACATCAATTCAATAACACATGCCAATTAAAGCCTCGATATTGAATAGGCAAGCTCTACTAAGTACTAACTCATGTAACATGCATCCATATATAGAGAGAGGAAGGCAATAATATCATCATCATGCAACAATTCGTGCATCCATTTAGTCCTTAGCTTATACTATGGCTGAAAGATGAATGTGAATTCTTGAACCATATTCTAAATTGCTAAGGGGATTTTTGGCTAATCGGCCTCAAAAGTTTCATGGGTTCATAATACTCCTAAATTTGAAGGGAAAAGATTTCTGTTTCCATTATCCAAATAATTCAAGGGTTGATTTGAAAAGGGTGACATATATACAAATTCGTCATACACCCACAACCTTAATTACCAAAACAAAAGACACTAGTCCCCAATAATAAATAAAAAAATGAAAAAAAAAAATCATGGTGACAAAATCATACCAATTCCGCCCAAGGACTTCATCAGCTCGATACCCCGTCGACTCCTCGAACACAGTGTTAACATAAATGATGGGAAATCGGGCTCCAAAGCATCGGAAACAACGAAAGAAGCAGATGATCTCACTTGATGACAGAAGGGGCTGGTGTCGTCATCACAAAGACCCATCTCTTCTTCTTCATCTTCATCTTCATCTTCATATTGATCATATTGATCTCTTTGTTGATGGCCATCTTGCTCCCAGTCCATGAAATCTTCTTCTGTGAAGCACTTTAACCGCTTTCCTCCTCTCTGCACATCGTCGTCCTCTCGCACCCCCATCTCCCCCTCCCCCCCCCCTCCCCCTCCCCTCTCAGTTCTCTCTGTCTCTCTCAGTTGTCTCGGAATGAAGAGGAGAAAGAAGAGGTCAGAGTTGTTATATGCAATGGGCAGAGGGAGTGGAAGAAAGGACCCATGGGTTGTGTTCATTTACGAGAGAGCCATCCTGGCAACAAATATCTGGCGACATCAAGTAGTGCCACAAATATCTACAAATATCTTATACTTTCTGTGTCCTTGTGAAGGAACACGTTTCTTACATGTAACCCTGCCAAAATATAAATGACCCCCAAGGGTCTTTGTACGCTTTTGGGTCTGTTTGATCCTCCTAATTGATGGTAATTCATAATTCATAATTAATAATTTTTTTTTATAATTGTAAGTGAGTTACATGCATTTAAGTTTTACAGTATTTAGTTGGTATTGTAAAGTTGTAAGCGAGAAAGTGTATTGTATTTTACGCTATTTGGTTGTCGTAATGTGTAAGTCATAAATGAAAAAGTTGATGACAAAATTAGCTATTTGGCGATTTAAAAAATTTAAATATTGCAAATAAATATTAAAAATATTAAATATTAAAAAATTAATATTAATATAAAAATAATACAAATTTATATGACCACAAAATTATATGTAAGTGTGTTTAAGTGAGTGATAACTGAGTTGCAAGTCAGTGGTAATTGGATTGCATAAATCTTTTACGAATTAAGAATTACGACCCAAACAAGCACCGCAATTATAATTGGGCTGATTTAATTACAGCTTTTTATAGCCTTTTACGTGAAACCAAGAGGCCCTTAAATAAGCCCAAATACATCTTTTAAGTTGCCATATTACCCTATTCAAAATGACCGAAATGTCCTGAAAGATAAACAGAAAGCAGTGACAAAATAGAGTCTAAGAAGTGAGAGTATTTTAAACAATTTTAGAGGTAGTTGGCCAAACTCGAAGAAATTTAGCAATAATTTGAAAATTTCAAGATTTTTTGGAGTTCATTGAAAATAAGCAAGATTTTTGAGGTTATATTAAGAAAACCTCTCAATTAAAAGTTTAAAACAAAGTGGCAGTGAACATCACTAACATACAAGAGCTTGGTTAGTAAAAGAAAATCGAATGCATGTTTAGAACATAATATATGGTATACAATATATATCTTGTTTCATTGTCTATTTCTGTTATGTTTAACTAAACTTTGAAGGGATTTATAATTCATTTTGATTGATATTTTAATTCATATCGTGAATGTTCAGGATAAAGTATGCCAAGCAAATCAGAATCGTCCAAGTATAAATCAATTCATTCGTTCTCAAAACAAAAGCTAATTATTTTCTGTCAATCTCTTGATTCTTAATATTGCATCTCACAAGTAATTCAACGAGCAAGGACAAAAATACTTCTTTTTTTTTTTCTTTTTCTTTTTTGTAATTAGATATTATGATTTTTTTATGTATGCAAAATTTATGGTGCAAGCCCTTTTCTTTTCCATTTGTTAGAGGAATAAACTCGTAAACATAGGATGATATAAATTTAGGAAGAAAAACATGAAGACAGAATACATCAGCCTTGGAACTTTAAAACGATCTTTTTTTTGGAGAATGTAAATTTTTATTTATCAAAACTGTATATACAGAGAGCAAGCTAAAACGGCTGTACAAAAACGACAAAGTATTAGTCTCCCCTAAACTGCCAATTCCTGGCACACTATCCCATTACAATGTATCCCCACAACCCAAAAGTAACAGCTTAACTGTTGGCAGCAAGCTAGTCTACAAAATCACGATCCAGGAAAGTTTCACTTCTCTGTAAAGTCCTATTAGTCGACTATCAATTAGATCAGTCGAATAAGAATGTAGTCGACTAGCTCCAAATTCAAGTCGACTGAAAACTTGACCTGGAAGTAGCATCATTCACTGTTAATGTGATAGTCGACTAGGTCAGAAAGACTAGTCGACTATACATGCACCAAGTCGACTAACCCCAAAGTCAAGTCGACTGAAGAGTTGATCTGGATGTATCTGCCTTCTCTGTTTCTACATGAGTCGACTATGCCAAAAAGGTTAGTCGACTAAACATGCCTTTAGTCGACTATGAACGCCTAATAGTCGACTAAACTTCTGGCAGCCCAGATTTTCTGTCAATCCAGAACACCAACCAGACATGTTGTTCTTGCCCAAACTTAGCACCAAGTTATGGCAGCACAGTTCTTAGAGAACAACACACTTATCAGTGCATTTGTATCAGTAAACCCCAGACCCCTCAAAACTCCACAGAGGCATTTGGATCCAAAGTGAATACAGTCCTATAGATGTGCAACTTAATCTTGGAGACGGTAGATACCACCTCCTGAGTCTGGGCTTCAAAAATTCTCCTATTGCGGGCATTCCAAATATGATAAACAGTACAAGCAAGGGCCACCTTTTTAGCTTTTGCTTTGCCACTTGAACCTCTCGCCTCCTTCTTTATCCACTTAAGAGCACTCGAGATAGTCGACATCCCCCGAGAGATACCCAGCCAGTCTCTAATGCATCTCCACACCATAGAAGAGAAAGAATATTGAAAGAACAGATGATCTGCCGATTCTTTATTACCAACACAAAGTGCACAAGATTTCTCAACCTGAAGAAAGGTCAATCTATCTTTTGTAAGTAGCCTATTCCGCGCTGCAAGCCAAAGAGTAAAAGCATGCTTTGGTGTGACATACGGATTCCAAACTGAGCTTGGCCAAGGTAGCCTGGAACCCTTATATCGAAAATACTCATATCCGAGCGATATGCACATCCGCTCACCTATCGCCCAAGAGGAAAACCTCCTCTTTGCCGCCTCAACGGACCCTTCTACAAGGCATATTTTATCACGAATCGCAACTAGCCTCTTGAGCAAAGGCGAGTCGTCCCTTATACACTTCCAGTCCCAAGCAGAGACATTCCCTTTAAGGTAGATATGATGCACCCAACGCACCCATAAAGTATCCTTTTTCTTGTGAATGTTCCAAAAGGATTTTACTAGCAGTGAATCATTCCACGTTTTTAGATCTCGGAACCCCAATCCACCTTCCGATTTTGGCAAGCACATGGATTTCCAAGAAACCGGATGATGTCGTTTATGCCACAAGAAATTCCTGCACAGCCGAGTTACCCTCTCTATGATAGCATTCGGTACCGGAAAAATAGATAACCAGAAGCAATCCACTCATTGTAGCACTGATCTGATAAGCTCAGCTCTACCCGCAAAAGAGAGGCTGGAGGCCATCCAAGAGTTGATATACATAGTTACTTTATCAACGAAAGGTGCAAAATGGTCCAACTGCAGCCTCTGAGCCGCCAACGGGACACCGAGATAATGGAAAGGCATCGCACCAACAGGGATACCAGTCAACTGCCTCATTTGAACAAGTTCCTCTCCATAAACACCGGCCGTAAAGAGGCTTGACTTGAGCAAGTTAGCGCACAAGCCCGATTTCAATCCAAAATCTCTGAGGCTATCCATTATAATACGGACAGAAGGAATGTCCCCTCTAGCCATGAGCATGAGATCATCAGCAAATGCCAGGTGTGACAACCTAAGTTTTCCACACCTAGGGTGGAATTTGAACCCCAAACTGTTTGTACTCACCTTTAGACTCCTCGACAGATATTTAATGCATAGAAGAAAAAGAAAAGGAGACAAAGGATCACCCTGTCGCAATCCCTTCTTCCCATTGAACATCCCCCATATACCTCCATTCAGGCCAATAGAATAAGATGGAGAGGTTACACATTGCATAATCCATCCAATAAATCTGTCCGGGAAGTTAAGACCAGTCATCACCTCAGCAAGGAATTCCCAGGAGACCGAGTCATAAGCTTTCCGGAGATCCACTTTAATCAAGCACCTCGGGGATACCCTTTTCCTGTTATACTTTCGCAATAACTCTTGGACCAAATGAATATTTTCAATCATACTCCGGCCCTCCACAAAAGCAGATTGCGAAGTATCAATAATTCCACCGAGCACAAGTCGCATCCTAGCAGCCAGAATTTTAGAAATCACCTTATAGATAACATTGCAACAGGCAATAGGCCGAAAAGCACTCACAGAATTAGCATGAGAAGATGTAGGCACCAAAGTAATCAAAGTGTGATTCATTTGCTTCAGAAGAGATCCTGATAGGAAAAATTCCTTTACGGCATCACAGAACTGAACACCAATAATATCCCACGCCGTCTTGAAGAAGAGTGCACTATACCCATCCGGGCCCGGGGCCTTGTCATTCCCAATACCGAACAGCGCCTCCTTAATCTCCTCCGAGTTAACCTCCTTCAACAGATCACAAGCTTGATGAGAGGAGATAACCTCCCCACACTGAAGCACCTGAGATTCAACATGCTCAACCTGAGAACTAGTACCCAAAAGTCCCTCAAAGTATCGAAGAAATTCCTCTGCTACCCCCTCAGTCGACTCCGTCACTGAACCATCCTCCTTGGAAATAACCGCCACATAACCCCTCCCCTTGTTTCTTTTCACAATGCTGTAAAAGAACTTTGTGCATTTATCAGATTTAGAAACATAGGTGCATTTAGCCTGTAATACCCCGTTCCCGGAATACGTACTTAGTTGCGTATTCAGATTTTCGATCGTATTTTTTCGACTTGTTTCCTGTATTTATGCTGTTTTATGAATTCCTTATATGATTGTTTTGTCTTGGATTTGGATTCGTGGACTCGGAGTCAGCCCTAGTCTGAACCGAGGGCCCGATCATAGTATATTCTTCGATCTAGTCTTTCTGATATGTAGATTTGACCGATTTCAGTTTTAAACGTTATTTTCCAATATATTAGGTTTTCCATGATTTCCTAGATTTTTCTGGAATTAAAATGAATTTCTTCAAAACCGGTGTCGGCCAGTGCCGCTGACCGATTCCTGGATTTTTAATTCTCAAATTGTTTGGAATTTCATGATGATCCTTTAGACATAATTACTTAGAATCATATTTCTTATTTACATTCTTTTTCTGAGAATTTTATGATTTTATGAAAATTCTTTCTGAGTCGGTAGGTAGCTGATTCCAGGATTTTTAGTTTCAAAACTATAAAGTATTTCTTAAAAAGGATTTCACTATGAGTCTTCATATATTATTATTGATTTTTGGGTAAATTTGCGAGTCGTTCCGAGATACTTGAGTTTCGGACGATTCCGGTATTTTCCGAATTGTTTTCCGTATTCTTGACTTGAACCCGGGTATCTGTATTTTCAACAGTTTCATTTTGAGTCCAAGAGAAAACATCTTCTCTTTATCATTTCTTTTCCATTTTTCCTTTTCCCTTATTTTTCCTTCCTTCCTCCACAACCACAAACTTTTCCATTTCCACTATTTTTCCAAAATTCCATTATTCCTCTCCACTCACTTCTACCTACCCCCACCATTTAATGCATCTCTCTCTCTCTCTCCCATGGCCGGCCAAGTGGCCAAGAGAGGGACACTCACCTCACCCCCCATTTGCACAAAACCCCCTCTCATCTACTCTAATTACAACTCCTTCACAATTTCCAAAAACATATATAAACCACTCCTTTACACTTCACTCCATTTTCTTCCTCACTTCACCAAAAGAGAAATCCTCTTCACCAAGATCCCTCCTCCCTCTCAAGACTTCAAGGGCTTCATCTAGGGCATCGTCAAGACTTCATCTTCAACCTCCAACTCCCAAAGCAACACCAAGATCACCTTCTCCATCTCAAGCAACAACAAATTGTGGATTGAAGCCATCATCCCCTCCTTGGATCAAGCTCCAATTAAACCATCCAGGTGAGTATCTTTACTCACCAAGACTTGATCACTTCCTATTGTACTTATACCTTCATATCTCGTACACACATAACATAAAAATCACATTTTTAGGCCATCAAACCCAAACCCTAGATTCAGTTCTGTACTCTGCTCACGACCACGATTAGTCGACTTAACCTAGGAGCTAGTCGACTAGAACACTTAGCTGAAACTTAACTTTTCTGGAAAACACAGTATTAGTCGACTTACCCCAAATATTAGTCGACTAATCTTCCCTGGAAACAAATCTCAACTCTCTGGAAATCACTATTAGTCGACTCCTGAATCCACCTAGTCGACTAACCCTTCCTGAACCAGAAAACCCCAACTTTCTGTATCACAGACTTAGTCGACTCAAGTATCTGTTAGTCGACTTGACTCTTCTATTAGTCGACTACTCCCTTGACCCTAGTCGACTAACATTTCCTGAATCAGAAACCCAACTCTCTGTTACACAGTTTTAGTCGACTGTACCCTACTGTTAGTCGACTAACCCTTCTATTAGTCGACTACTCTCTTGACCTAGTCGACTAACTTTGTCTGATTGTTATAGTTGATTCCTATCTAAACTTTGGATCTTATGCTTGGTTCAGGTATTTGTATACAGTGCTTCATGACTCGTTACTTGGTGTATATTACTTCTAGTTACTCCATAATTCTATGATTATGTATTGCCCTGTAATTGCTTGTTTCATTCTTATACTTGTACCTTGCCGTGATACTATTGCTTCCTTATTTTATAGCATGCGTGGCAGACCCTTTGAGGTCGTTGAACCCTAAGTTGTTTCTATGTTTCCACTTGCCTTACCTTAATTCAGCCTTGTCAGTTATCTATTTCCTTTTAACACATGTATATCACATGACACCTAATATGTTATCACCTGACCAACTGACATGCCACTACCTTGTTAGACCCTCTTGTTAGGTCATGAGTGACCCGGCCAATTATTAATTCTTCGTTACGTTTTATTGCTTGTTATATATTACCACCTTGTCATGCTATCTCTTAAACCAAGCATGATACCCTTGACTTTATGATTATCGTGTTTACTGGAACCCTGCCTTGTTTTATGGAACTAAGTGCCACACCATACTCGGTGGGGGCCACCTCTAGAATCCTTTCCCTCAGAGCAAAGTGCCACATGGAACAAAGTGCCACACCACACGGTGGGGGCCACCTCTTGAATCTGTGGGGGCCACCTCTTGAATCTGTAGGGCTATTACTGTTATGTTCACTTATTCCCGTAAACTGATAATCCTTAATAAGCTACAACTTGTATGGGGTATGGGTGGAAGTGATGGATGCCGGAATGATACCTTGCTTATAGTAGGGGGACGAAATATAGTAGATAACTGTTAGTGGGACCTTGGGCCCACATTAGATGACTAGGGGGACTTGGGCCTCCAAACCGGTTCCAGGTGTATGGAAACTACTATAAGAAGTGTTATCAGTTCTCCATCTACTTCCGACAACGACCCTCGACTTTCTTATATATGGATGTATGTGAGTTGGGATCGATACCGAGACACATACCGAGATATATGGGTCAGACGAGTAATAATAATAATAGGCTCAATTATGGTTATTGTTATGATTATTGTTTCATGTCATAGTCCCTGTTATGACTCATGTTATATTGTGACTCCTACTTTACTTGTTATGATTCCAGTGATGATTCCGGTTTTGATCTTGTCATGATCCTTGTCATTCTTGTTATGCATTCCTTTTGACTATCATATGGTTTGCAACTCTGATTCTATATGCTTGGGATTACCGTGGCATGAGATAACGGTATATAGATGAGGGTTTCCTTGTTTGGATTATTCCCTCGATGTATTAGTCTCATGGGACCGTGACTTAAGCATATACAATCACTTTTGCTTGTAATCAGCTTTACTTGTATTTTCCGTTTTATGATTATGTTAATACCTGTCCTTATATTCCATACTTGTGTCCTAACCCCTATTCATGTCTCTTAGCCACTTGGCTGTAGCTCATTTATTGTTATATGTCTTGATTCCTTGGATTTGCATATTCAGATTCCGGAGCTTGGATCGAAGTGGAGTTGTCCACCGTAGATCGAGCTCTCCTTAGCGAGCAGGCACCTTAGCTCCAGTTCCTTGCACCTGACTCCTTTTGACTCACGGGATCTTCATCCTACTCGTGAGCATTTTGTCTTCTTATTGTATATTTGACTTTTGGACTTGTTATGATAAAAGACATACGTAATATGTAATGTTTATCATACTGTGATGACTTTGTATCTGTACCTTTATGTTGGCATATGTGTGTATACCACGCTTTGTGTTGCACTCTGATCCTTTCTTGTTGTACTTTATGCTTAGCGTATATACGTGGGGGCTCTCTCTGACCTACGTATATACGCCGCAGTGACGTCCCTGTATTCGTGGAATCGGGGCGTTACATAGCCAGTTGGTAAAAGTAGTCCATTTCCGCCTTAGATAAGGCCAATGCATTCTTGCGCAACTCCACCACCTTTTCCCGTAGTTCAGAATCATCAAATTGAGATTGGATTTGAACCTGAGCCTGATTCAGGAGGATCCTAGCCCGTTCAGCTCGAGAAGCGATATGCCCAAAGTTCCTCTCATTGAGAAGTTTCAACGGAGCCTTCAAGAGCTTAAGCTTGCGGCAAAATTGAAATTGAAGAGAACCTACAATCTCAATGTCTCATACAGACCTGACAGTCTCCCTGAAATCCACATGGTTAGCCAAGAAATTTCAGAATCTAAAAGGTCTATTCACAGTGCGCGGCCGCTCAAGCAAAGAAACTACGCCAGGAGAATGGTCAGAGAGACAACCAGAAGGCAAGAATTCCACATGGCAGAAGAATGCCCTCTGGTGCCAGAGAGAGTTGGCCATCACTCTATCCAACTTAGACCAGACAGTGCCATTGGTCCAAGTCAAGTGGCATCCCGTGAACTGTAAGTCCGACAGTCCCAATTCATCACAACACTCAGTAAAGTCTTTAATTTGGTAGTGTGACACCTCCGCACCACACACCCTCTCCTCCTGTCTCAAGATAGTGTTGAAATCCCCCATCAGAAGCCAAGGCTCCGACATAGTACCCCCCCAACTAATTAAGTTCTCCCATAGGCTCCTAGTCACAATGGAATGGAACCCATAAACAAAACTATCAAGGAAAGATACGGATGATACTTTACATACCACCCTGCAGTGAATAATCTGAGGGAGGACCTCCAGAGTATCCAGCTGAATCTTCAATGGATCATACAGGATCAAGATTCTACCTCCATCATGAGACGCAAAGTTGTTGACCTGCTTCCATCCTTTAAACCTCCTACGCATGAACACTTCCATTCCAGACTCAGAAAGTTTAGTCTCCAATACTACCAGTAAACTAATCTCCCTTTTCCTTACCAGTGCCTCAACACCCTTTTGTTTCAGGGGTAGGTGAAACCCCCTGATATTCCAAAACGCCAGCCTCATTTGGAAGATTGAAGGGATTTCCCCTTCGCTTTTCCTTTAGATACTGAGTCGAAGCTGAGACCCTTCTCTGTCAATTTACGATTTTCCCTCACAACCACCTGACGACCCTGTGTCACCACCACAACCTCCTTCTCTCTGCCACCTACAGTGATCGGCTCCCGAATCTGGACCGAAGATTCCTCAAAAGACGGCAACGAACCATGCCCCTCATCCTCGGATAGTAGACTGTCAGCAGCATCCGATCTAAGTTCAGGACCCATCTTCTGCTTCAGTTTATTACGAACTCTGGTCCCCGCATGTTCCAATCCAGCATCAAGTAGCCGTTGTAATCCAGCTACAACCGGACGCAGCTCGGACTGTTCTGGCACAGCAGAAATTTCTACCGCCAGAACAGAATTTTCTGGCAGCAGAATAGGGTCAGTCCTTTGCTTTCCCTTATTACTAACTCTGGTCCACTCCGCTCGCAGACCAGCATCCGACTCAACCGGTAAGCAGTTCAGGGTCTCCTGACAGACCAAAATTTCCTACTGCCAGAACAATTTTTTCTGGCAGCAGGACAGGGTCTGAATCTGCCAGTAAAGGCTTGCTGCCCTCTGTTAGTACCACAGCAGAAGGCTCCCCAACATCCATAGGCACTGACTGAACCAGCACAGGCGCAGACATGGTAGAAGGCACCTTGGCAGCCCTCAAATTCGCAGTACCATCCCCCTTTTTGTTCACAGTCACCACATCAGGCCGCACCATTCCCTTGGGCACATAAACTGAGTGTTTTCTCCCCTCTTTATTGCAGGCACCATCCCCATGTTCTAAAGATTTGCATTTCTTACAATATTTCGGTGAATACTCGAATATCACCGATTGCTTATAAATATCACCAGTTGGAAGCTTCAATTCCACCGAGGTGACGAGCTCCTTAGAAGCATCCACCTCCACCAACACGCGCGCGAATGAGAGCCTCTCTTTAGAGTGGGTCAACTTATCGGTGGTGATAGGTTTCCCCACCTTGGATGCAATCTTGCTCAAAGCTCTAGCGTTCCAACAGTCGAGAGGAAGGTCAGGCAATTGAACCCACACCGGAACAATAGCAATTTCTTCGGCCCCAATTCGGAAACACTTTGGCATGATTTGTAACATCAAATTTCTCCCATAGATGAAATAGGGTCCACCATTGAGAACACTCAATCTATCCTCATGCGATTCAAATTTAAATATTATCCATCCCGACCGATGGATCCAATGCTTACATTTGACCTTCCACCCTTCCTGAATCGTCCGGACCGCAGCCAATCCGGGGTATCTTCCAGCAAAGTGTCCGACTAAACAATACCCCCATGCCTCTTCAACATCATCGACATCCTCTTCCTCAAGCTGTAGCATATCCTCTACAGAATCCCACCTTTCCAATCTGATGCCCTGCCCAAAATTGCGGTTGTCTTTGAATAAATTGACCCATGGGGCTCTCTTAACATTAACATACCCTTTCTGTGTCCCCACAGCAGCAGGACCAGGGCACCTGTTCTTCCCACCAGCAGCAGGGCCCGACTGTGGCATTCCATCAAACACATGGTCTGCCACCGACCCGTCAACCTCCTGCAGTAAAGGGGAAGCCAACTCCCCCCGATCCCCAACTCGCCCTTTGTCCCCACACCCATCTTCAGAATCAGAAGCTGGGGAAGGTGAATCTAAATCCCCCTGCACTTCACCAATCACCTGCTGCCGCACCACACCTGCAGCAACAGCAAGATTCTGCTGGTCCCGGACAGCCGGCGGCGCCTCACCTCCGGGTTCACCCTCAGACAAATGCCCATCAATGCTCTTTGTGACCCCAATTCGGGATCTAGTATCCGGTTTCATTGGAACAAAGTAGATAACCTAGAGAAGGATCTCTCAGCGGTTCCCACCAGCCCTAAAAAGGGGATGGGAATCACTGTAAAGAGTGCAGACCAGGGAAAAGAGAAACAATCAAAGAAAGAAAGGAGAAGAAGCAATCAGTTGAAGAAGAGACAGGGCTAGAATCAACCATGAGAAAATTCGGCCCTGGGAGAGCTTCTCTCTCTAACTTCTTCTTGATCCCTGTCTTCCCTAGACCTCAATGTTCCTCCCAGTTAGTATCATCCATATTTGTGGGATGGAGATTCTTTGTTTTGCTTCTGATGGATGAAGAAACCTGTGGTGATTTTTGTGTTGTGGGGGGATTAATTGAATGAGAATTGAGAGTATGAGTGTGAGACCAGGGAATGTGGTATGTAATTTTTTTTGGATTTTTTTGGATTTTGGATTTTTTTTCTTCATAAGTTTACTTTTAGGGTCTGTTTGGATTTAAGGAATTGGTGTGAAGTGAGGAAGTAGGAAGTAAGATTTATTTCCTTTAGGAAAAAGGGAAATGAGTAGTAAGTTTTCTGGTGTTTGGATGATTGTTGGGAAGTGTGGTTTGGAAATGTTTTGTCGTTTCCGGTGTTTGGATGTTAATGAAAAGTGGAAGTGGAAAAGTTGACCACAAAGTTGACCGCAAAATAATATTAAAATAAAAATTAATTAAGAAAATAAAAATAGATTGTAATTAGAATGCAAGTGAGATTTACATGACCAAAAAATTAACTGTTTTATGCTATAACTTATTATAAATGAGATTTACATGACCACAAAATTAACTGTAGCACTCTGAAAGTGAGAAAATGGTTGTGTAAAAGAGAGATGAAAAAGGGAAATGGGAGTTTTCTTATTTTCCTTTTCCGGTGTTTGGATAGATAGGGAAATGAGCAATTATACTTCCCCACTTCCTCACTTCACACCAATTCCTTACATCAAAACACGCCCTAAAACAATCTTCCTTTTCCATATGGAAGTTTCCAATGTGCTGCGGATGAAACCGTCAATGGCCTTTTGGTAGTTCGAGGGAAACCGCCAGGACAAAACAGGAAGCCCACAAAATTCTGTAAGTTGCTTAAAGCTGACGCGTGTCGTTAACGACAGAGCTCAACAAATATCTCAGGATGGGGTCACCACCTACCCAATCTTTCGACGCCACGTGTCCCCAGACCGACGTCACATTTTTTTTCAAAATACTAAGTTTATGTGCGTGTATGAGAGAGAAAAATGTACGTAAGCGTCCTAGGAGAGACACTCTAAGCTGTCATTTCAAAATGATCGCAAACTTACTGCAATATAATCGCAGTTCATTGTAACATGGTCTCAGTCCTAAAAAATCATATATTTTCAGTGTAATTACGACTGCAACCATGATAACAGTCCTTAGAAAAAGACTACGACTAAGGTCGTGCGACCTTAGTCACAGTCCTTAAAAAACACTGCGATTATGACAGCAGTTCTCATAAAAAACTACGACTTAAATAACACTGCGACAATGGTACCTGCATTCAAATTGAGATTAAAATTCAGCCACATTGCGCCAGCTGAGAGAGTCTCTCAGCTGATGACTGAGGTACAGATCCCTATATATATATATATACACACACACAGCTGATCCCCTAAGAACGGTTCTCACGGATTCCTGTGAGAACTTTCACGTGGGTTGTCGGATCTGATAGATCAAATCAAATAAAATCAGATCTCTATCAAATCCGACGGCTCACGTGAAAGTTCTCACAGGAATCCGTGAGAGCCGTTCTTAGGAGATCAATTCACTCTATAT
This sequence comes from Agave tequilana, assembly GCA_038442645.1. Lineage (NCBI taxonomy): Eukaryota > Viridiplantae > Streptophyta > Magnoliopsida > Asparagales > Asparagaceae > Agave > Agave tequilana. The sequence continues at coordinate 106,404 of JAVJIF010033315.1, read as the reverse complement.
ATATATATATATATATATATATATATATATATATATATATATATATATATATATATATATATATATATATATATATATATATTATTATTATTATTATTATTATTATTATTATTAGACTGACATGTAAAACTCTCTTTGAATTGCCAACATTGCTTAAGTATCAATCTAATAGTAGTATGATATTAGTAATACAATAAGCAATGTTGTCAAAAATATCATGCAGCAGCAGCCAAAAGTTATTTTCAGGATGAATGATCTCATCTTTTATGTCCATGGTGAATACTTACAGAGATCTCATACAGGTTCTGATTTGACCCAAATAGTGCCTTACAAATTGGATTAAATTGGGTTTGGACTCAAAACTTAGTATTCGGAAGGAGGAACCGTAAACTATTTGAGTGAGTCAGGTATAAATTTGAAATGAATCTCCCAGATAGTTTACAAAAATTATGCACATCTTGCACATTCATCATATACGTATGAGTTAGCCAACGTTTTGACAAAGTATATTCATAAATATCTTGAATAATTCATGATTATTTTCATCAACAAGACTTCAGTGGTAAAAAAGTTGGGTTGAAAAATGAGAGATCCCAAATTTAAAATCAGATTATAATTTTTATTAAAAAATCATGATTTTTCCTCCTACTTATATGTAATTCATTAATAAGTCAAAAATGTTGCGACAATTTTTTTTTGGATTTTTAGATTGTTAGGTGATTGGGTCCTAGATTAAGAAGGGCCACGTATACTTTAGGATGATTTTAGTCGCTTTGTTTGAGAGGACGAGCTCATTTGGTTTCTTAATACAAATGCATGAGGTTGCATTTAGTACATAGAATGCAAAATTTCCTTTTTATTCTCATGTATTTTCCTCAAAACAGTTCAGTATGGCATGAACGTTTCCATCAAATAGAACTCTGTTGTGCTTGCCACGTTGAAGTGATTTGGAAAATACAACATTTCAAGCATTACTTTTTTATTCTCCCCACTCAATTGACTTTGTGGTGTGAAGATGTTGGCGACAACAATATTTAGTGATGGTGCAAAGGCTATGTCTGTAGCAATGATGGTGTGGTGATGAAAGAAGCATTGGTCCTAGTGGCAGTGGCAGCAACGATGAGAGGAATATCAATGATAAGTGCCGGTGATGGTATCAGTAACAACAACAGTGGTAATGATCACTACGATGATGGGTGTAACGATAGTGTAGTGAGTGACAACGTTGGCGGCAGTAACATCAATAGTCTGTGGATAATTCTGTGATGGTCGCAACAGATTTTAACCCTAAAAGAAACTTGAGGGCTGTTTGGATTCAAGGAAGTGAGCAGAAGTGAGGAAGTGGGGAGTAGGTTTGTTTTTCTTTTGAAAAATGAGAATTTGTATGTATCTTTTCTGACATTT